>VWPU01023674.1:0-21579 GCA_013398955.1 Callaeas wilsoni | reverse complement strand
AGAACCCAAACCCCTACACTGGGTTACTCCAGTTCTCCTTCCCGGTTGCGGATGGTCAGGGCGAATGGTGATACTATTGGCATCTTCTGTATTTTGTGTGCTTTTGAGGGAGGAACAAGAGGGAGACAAGCAATTGGAAGGACCTGTCCCTTCTCGCTGTCCATTTTCTCCACGCAAGTTCTGGGGAGAAGGGGGAGATAAATCTTCAAGGACCGAAGAGGAGCTTAACCCCATGGGATGGTGGAGCAGGGCAAAGAGCAATGCTTACTTTGTACATTATGCATACGGTGAGGCAGGAAGAACTTCCCTACAGGCATCTTTTTGTTAGGAAAATCAAGACATAAAGCTCTTGCCTGGTCATTAAGGAAAGGTCAAGCTTAAAGTCTGTTATGTCATTAATTAAAAAGGTAGGCTAAACACTAAAAGAGCTTTGGGAGGCCCTCAAACTGCACAGATATGCTAATAATGAGATGCTAGTTTCAGCCAGAATGTTTCCAGTTGTTACATTTCAGCTCCCATTTTTTAAAAGCCTTTCGCCCTTACAAGGAAAATAGACTGAGAGAGGATTTTGTGACTGCTTGACGAATTTTCAACACCATTTTGGAAGGAAAAAAATTAAATCTGGAATTCCATTATTTGTATGAAGAAAAACTGTACGGAGCGTTGACAACTGTCGGAGTTGCCTTCTCTTAAAATCATTGGAGATTTTTTTCTTCCTGTAGGCTGAACTCAAAGAGACCCATTAATGTGACTTGTACAAAATGGAGCAGTTAAGGAAGAAAAGTAAAACAGATGTCTTTAGGCTCTTCCTTGTTTTGGGCCACCGGAGGCAAGTTCTGAGTGAGGCTGGCTGCTTTGAAGTGGCTGGCTGCAGCTCCCATCTGCCTTTGCCACACTGGCTCTGTGAGGGTGTGGTGAGAAAGGAGCAAGAGGAATCCTCCCTGACCAAAGGATGGGTCTGCCCAAGACAGCTTGATGCTGGGCAGTGACAGAAATCTTCTATAATACATGGTAACATCTGGCCCATGTAATTTTTTTCTAGTTCAGATGATGCTTTTTTTTTGCATGTGAAAATACTAAAAACAGAACCAAAGCCTCTGTAATTGAGGCTGTAGCAGTTGTTTCTTTTTTTATTATTATTTGAGAAAACCTTTATAGCTCCCTTTAGATTTTGCAGCTCATGGATTATAAATCTGCTCTTCAAAGTACAGGAATGCAGCTTTCTGGTGCTGGGAGCTGTCATATCTCCTGCAGGAAGGTAGACAGCCTGGCTGCTTCAAGCTGTGTAATTGCAACAGCCAGAGAAAGGATTCACGTCTCTTTCCTTTCTAGGTCACACAATATGAAGAGACGGACAAGCTGTCTTTATACTGTCCCTCAAAAACATATTTCCATGCTATCCTTCCTAGCTATTCCCATTTCAGTTGAATGAAGAGTAGGAGCAGTTCAGACCCTGCCTTATTCACTTTCTTTCACTCTGAGCACTTCACATGTTGCCTGCAGAGCTCTTCTAGGTGTTATGTGTGTCTGCAATCACTTTCTCCAGGCCACTTGGAAGGCTGGGTTAAGTGGGAAGATTGTGACCCCTCGGTATCTAGGGAGGAAGGATGGGGGTGGTAAGAGTGGTATTTTGAGGGCAGAGCACCACAGCTTTGCTACAAGGAGGGATCATCCTGTCAGCGATTCCCAGCATGTCCCCTTTGCAGCTGGCCAGTGTTGGGAATGCCTGTAGCGCAGCAGGCACTGGTGGGAGAGGCTGCAGCTTCCTGGATGCTGGCAGTGTGTGCCCCTACTTTGAAGCAGATGAACCAGTAGCCCTAAGGAGCAAAGGAGCTCATGGCTGTGGAGGTAAAAAGAAGGGTGCAAGAGGACCACTGTGGGATATAAAGTACTTCTCTTCCTGGGTTTTGCCTGCTTTCATCTCCAGGAGCAGAGTGCCCTGTCTGTGTTTTTATAGCCTGTAATAACAGATGCTTTTTAATGAGTGCACGGACAGACAGCCTATTGTCTGGGTTTGTGCCTCAGAACTGCACGGTGGGAAGCGCTATTGGCACTTGCCTTTGTTTACTCTGTTTCTAAGGATGTGTGGTCCTTAGAAGGATGGGGCCCTTGCTTGTCTTTCAGGTGTGTTTGTGGGCCAGGCCAGAACATAGCCTGTTTGTGTTGCGTTTGCTTCTCAGAGTAACCCAGCTATGCCATGGCCTGAGAAGGACCTCCACGTGCATTTAACCTGTTTGGACTCCAAGGGTATCCAAATGGCCCCAATAAACAAGGGTGGCCCATCTGAAAATATTTCCTGGTTGTGAACATCTCAATGTAGGCTGAGACTAGTTAGAAAGCCTGGCTTGTGCATGCATATTTTCTCTTCTTTTAGTGTACCAGTGGGGAAGACAGTCCCTGAAAGGCTATGAAGCATGGACTAGCTTTCATAGCTTACTCCTTGCCAGCAGTCTCTCTGTGTGAGGCCAATAAAATTTGTTTGCACTTGACAACAATAGAGTATTTTTGCGTTTCACAGTGTGTCTCTTCGGGACTAACTGCTGTTTGGGAAGGCCCTTAGGTCTATCCTTCCCTTTTATCCCATGCAGATTGAAGACACCACCCTTTCATGCCCTGCCTCTAGAACATGGTTGTTATAAACATTGGGGTGGGCTTACAGACTGGATGGAATGGAGTTGCTTCCAAGCATCGACCTAGAAGGAGTCAAAGAAGAGATAAAAGTTGGGGATGTGGAACTTGTCTCTGAAGTCAAACAACTCATGGGTGAAGGGTGCTCTTTGAGGAAGCATTGAGATGTGGTAGGAGTGGGAAGCAGCTAACTGCTCTTCCTGCGGGGCTAGGAACAGGTCATCCGATATAGTCCCCTTTCCCACCCAGCCTCTGTCACCTACACCAAGGGCTCAAAGTAAGAAGGCTGATCGCTTAGGGAGGAGGAAGGGCATAGGGGAACTTCCAAGGGGACATGAAGACCAACTCAGAGTACAGTTACATTCACGTTCCATCTCTCCTGATAAATCATGCTTGGGAAACTTTTTGAGTGGTGGAGTGGGAATATGATGTGTTCCCCTGTAGCATGAGTATTTCTCTTCTACTACCTTACCTGATAGAGGTTTTTTTAAAAAGAAGCAAGCAGAGGGTGTGTTTTCAGTTTCAGTATCACTCTTTGAAGTACACTAGTTTCAAAGACACGTGGGACACAGCATATGACCGGCAGGCACCACGGCACGGAGTTGGACCATGGTGATCAAAGAGGCATTTGAGCCCGCCGTGCAGCCCTGCTGGGTCAGAAAGCAGCGCTCTGCTCTGCAGGGCTAGAGCTCACCTTGACACTGGGACATGCAGAGGCCTTTTGCTTTTTTAGATACTCAGCCCCAGGTTGATCACCTCACTCCTGGAGGGCACTGTGGTCCCAGGAGCAGCGCAAACCCCGCGTGTCCAGGAGGCTGGGTCTGCCCTGCTATTTAGCACAGCAAAGGCTTTTTCACCCGTCCACTGACCCTACTGAGAGGGCTCAGGCACTAAGGATTGCAAAAGTCTTTTTTTCTCCTTCTCTGTGGGTAACAGGGAAACTTTGGGATCCTTCTTTTTTCTCTCCAGCCTTATGAGATATGTAGGTGTTAAAAAAATCAGGGTAGTAGGTCAGGGATTGTGCATGGGACTGCCAGCCTACTGCAAACACAAAGAGGCAGAGCCTTTCTAAAGAGTGGTGTAACGAGCTGTGGGCAGCTGTTTTTCCTCGGGCAACCCAAATACTGTGCAGGGGGTCTTGTGCATGGCGGTCTAAGACGCCCTATGAATTTTTGAAAATAGCTCATTCATGGAGATGTGACACCCTTGCTGGCATGGCAATCCATGGAGCATCTGGGCAGACCCCACCGTGAGGGGGAGAGAAGCCCTGCAGTAGCCAGGGACTGCTCACCTGATGGGCTGCTGACTGTGGCTCTTCTTTTGCTCACAGTGTCTTTGAAACCTCTCACCAACGCCTTTTGTTGTGCTGAGCACGTCTGCTACAAAGCCCTTATGAAATAAAATACTGGTTCCGAGAAAGACAATTATTACAGGTGTTGTGAACCAGAAAAATTTTTCTATTAACTCAGATCTACATTGCTTAAATTATTTTGAAAGAAAATGACAGAGTCTCTATTTCAAAACTGGTCAGAGAGTGTTACATTTAATACAGTTGTCTAAAATACTACACAGTATACTTTACTGCTGTGCAATAAAAAATAAATAATGTGAATAGTTATATCTTCCTCAAGCATAGCAGCTGGATCTTTTTTTTAAATCCTAGGAGCTTGATTTGCCCAGTTCTTGTAAGGGACAATTAAATTTAATGATCTACACTTCAAAAAATGACCTGTGATTCTGAGAATTTTAATTTAATGGTTTCCCTGCTTGAAATATATCTGAAGTGCTTTATTGTTTCAAATTATTGTGTTTAGTGGTTTTTGAAAGTCAAAATGGAAACATCTCAAGGAGACAGAGCCAGCATTTCCCATATAAAAGGCTGACATACCACACTAGGGTAATGCTATTTTAATAGGCATTTGCCTTTCAGTTTGAACTCACATAACTAATTGCAAAAGGTGCTTCATTGAATTTTTAAACAGGAGAACCCAAATTTTGGAGGAGAAATTATAATTTTAGTTAAAAGGGAGCTAAAGTCTGTTTCTGATGATGCTTCCTAATTTGTACAATAGTATGACACGACATTTCCAATGCAGCTGTTTCACTTCCATGCTAGACAATTTGTATGGTCAGTTTGGTAAAAATTAGAAGCTTTAGTGAGTTTTTCTGGATCATTTATAATCTGATGGGGGTTTTTTAAGATTTAAAATTGCTGACAACATAGAAAAAGTGAAGGGGTAAAGGAGAAAAATCAGCAGAAACTATCTTATGACTTGTGGTTTTCTTTGTACAGACATATTCCGTAGCAGTTCATATACTTATTTAATTTGGTAAAGGAATATTTTTTTGAAAGGGATACAGAAAGCTTTGGCTGCCTGTTACTGATAAATCAACTTTTCTGAAGGCTCACTGTCTCCTTTGGAGCTTGGAAATGTGTTTTATTAGCCGAACAAGTTAATGAAAAGCAACTAGTCTGTCCATTAATTACATCATTAGTTGCATTTAAGTCAGCCTGTACTACCACAGTGCTGTAGAGGAGAACTAGCCCTTGCCCCTGTCACATGGAGTAGCTCCATGTACTGGCACTGAAGTCACTTAGATGGGTCCCATGAAGAAAACATGCAGAATTTGGGTTTGACACTGGGCGAAATTGAAGCCTTGCTGTTTATTTCAGGCCATCACAGAAAAAGCTGAATAAAGCACAGCGAGATAAAATCAATTAGTACACAAAATATAGGGATTTAGTGTAATGCTATCTGTATAAAAATTCTGATTCATTCCATTCTTTAGTGCACTTAATGGGTGTTCCCTAACAAGGGACATCCTTATACATGCTATTTTATAAAACTTGATAAATATAGGCAGCATTCACTCTTGACAGCTGTAGATCAAATTACAAGCAAGCCACAGAGAATGTTTCTGCAGAGGGAACCCTTACTCCCCTACTGGGCTCCTATGAAAGACTTGGCCAAAATCCAGCTGACTTTGCTCCCCAACTGCAAGGAGCCAGACTGCATTACACTGCTGGCAGCACTCAGCATCCCCAAGGAGGTTTTTCTGAGCAGAGTCCAAGAGCAGCCACCACCCAGGGCTGCACGGTCTGGTCTGCAGCTGGGGGATCCTTGTGCTGTAACTCATGGCTGGGGTGGTGGCCAGGAGAAGAACCGTCCAGGGCAGCTGGAGCCTCATCTCCTCCAGCCACCAATGCAGCTCCTGCAGCGCATGTCGGTGTTGATGTGGCTGTGGGTGCCTCCACATCCTTGCCTGTCTGCTCACGATTGTCCCCGTGGGCTGGGGGAACATTTGACACAAATGCTGCCTACGACTTTGTCCTCGTGGTTACACAACATCAGAGGCACTGGCCTGCTCAGGGTGCAGGACCCTGGACACTTGCATCCCCCCTCAACCCTTCCTGAAAGCATTGGGGCTGATGCAAGGGGGCATCCCCGTCTCACATCCTCCAGAAGAAAGGAAAAGTTTGCTTCACACAGGTAAAGCTCTGCTCTCGCCATGGACTGTATAACTCACGTGGTAAAACTGGCAACCTATCGATACAGCATACGGGGCAAATTTATAAATGAAACCTTTATTGTGTACAAATGGTGAGGAGACTCTGGTATTACATAAGGCCATGATTTTAATGGACTTTAATGGAGCAGTGGCGTGGCGAATGCCTTTACCAATTTCTGTTCTGACAGTTACCATATAGAATTACCATCCTTCACCAAAATGTTTGCAGCCATGCTTAATACTGGTTTTCAAAGTTGTGGCCAATGTTCGTTTGTGCCATATGCCAATAGTCATCTCCTGCAAGACAAATAGGGTTTTATATCTATATCTGTGAGAGACTGGACTGTTAATGGTTAACGACTCAAACAATAGACCACCACGAAGGTACCTGGGCATTCCCACCTGAATCTGAGCAAACATAAACCCAGTGGATGGACCCCATGCTTTGTGGCCTTCTTTCACTGGATCTAGACTGCAACCATAACTGTTATAAAGCTGAGACCCCCACAGCAGAGAAGACCAGAAGAAGAGGACCAAATGGATGCTGTCAGGATCCATGGAGTGGTGACATATTTTCTACATAATCTGTCTCTCTGTCACTCTCTTTCTTATCCCCCCTACAGCCCTTTTCCTATTTATAGACCCCTTTTCCTGTTTCTTTCTCTCTCTCCCTCTCTACATCTCATTTACTGTTAAATAAAAATCCACACTATTGAATTCAACATATGGTCTTGTTTGCACCTTAATTTGGGCAGAGAAGTCTCTCCAGTTATTTTAATAACTGCGTCTCAACAATAGAGTAGAGGTGGTATTTTTTAAAAGCCTGGTGGAACACCTCAAATTCAAGTAGCAAGCTTGGTGATACTGCCCTGTAAAAGATCCATGGGTGATCAGGGAGGATTTTTGTGGGTTTTTTTGGTTTTGGCGTTTTATTCTTTCTTAACAAAGTACCCAAGATGGCTGCTATTAAAAATCCCTCCTCATGACTGTTTAGGTGAGTTCAGCGCCAACTTTCATTTTAGCTTCGACTTAGCACTTCTCATTAATTTCTCACATTCTTCTGGGACTTGGGATTTCCATATTTGGTTTTACTCTTGGATTATATCAGACAAGTTTGAACAAAATTCTTTCAGCTAAATGAATGTGAAAAAAATATCTTCCATATGTTGTTATTGAAATCTTCTGTAGCTGTTTAAGTCAAAAATGGCAAGCCAGAAATCTTTATGTTGGCTTGCAATATAGCCTCTTCAAGAAAACACTCTTAGGTTGAAGAAAATTGGTTAAGCAGTTTTAAATCAACTTGTCATTTTTTCTGCATACTCTGTAGACCTCTTTCATTTTGCCCTCTCCCTTTTTCTTAATTTAGTTTTTAAAGCCTTGTTTAAAATGAGTTTGCCAGGGATTCATTCACTAAGAATATCTTTAATGACATCTCAGTTATGGATACATTTGTCAAGAACCCCAGCTGTTAAGACAAATGGAGTTGAAAAGGACAAAATATACATCATTGCTTCAGTATATCTGTGTACTGTCAGCTTTCTTTCCCACTTCTTATCTGTTTAAGCATCAGACCTGACGATCTTACTTAGATCAGTACGATGATAATTTTGCATGTGCACGGTCAGACTGTTTCTTACACTTTTTTTATCCTATAAAGAGAAATAACATACAAAACCTGGGCTAAAAAGACTAGTTGACAAATACCCACTTAAAAATCAGAAAATCACGGAGGCTGAGGTTGCTACAATGGTACTAAGACTTCACGCCCTTTTTATATTCCTATAAAGCTTATAACACACTTTGACAAAAGACCATACTTAGAAAAAGATTAGGCCTTTAAACTCAACTACTTAAATCTAGGAAAAAGTAAGACTAAAGGTAGCTCATTCTCTGGTCCACTAAGTATCTAATAATTTGGAGCGCACTGGGATGGCCTCAGTGAGAGAAATCCTAAACTCTCCCTTTCCTACTCCTTCCCTCCTGCAAGAATGAATAGAGTGGAAAGCAGGGGAAGGACTTTTCTGTGAGATGGGTATTCTAACCTCTTCAGCCAGGCATGGAAGCTTGCCAGCAGTTCCCAAGAGTGTGCTAGCTCTCAGTTATTGTAAAAATAAGTACATAAAAACATATGTTGAAAATCCCTCACATCCTTCCTTTCCCGCCTTTGCTGTGTTTGCCGCTGGCTAAACAGGGCAGCTAGGAGCAGGGCACTGGAATGTTTTTCCCAGATAGTTAACTTTCTACAGACATTATAAAGGGGTCCTAGACATCAAATCCATGTATGAAGTTAAGGAATCCTGTTATTCCCCCTGTTACAGGGAGAACTACAGTGCAGAGAGATTAAACCTCAAATTTCTAATTGGTTTGCTGCTGTATTCCTCATTCTTGTGTAAAAAAACCTTAAATACCAAAGGAGTAACTGTTCCCATTTGGTTTGGTTAGAGTGGTAAATATTCATATAATCTGAAAAACACTCCTCACACAACACTTGTAAAACATTGGATTAATCATTTGCCCGAGGTTATATGGCAAATTCGCGTCAGTGACAGTGGAACAGGACATTTCCCTGGGACACCAGTTCAGTGGTTTGAGCACACAAGAGTCCTGTGTCTTCCTCATTCCTACTTTGTCACCAGAATTATAGGGATGTAAGAGACATCAACCTCATTCTGCTTCGTTCTGAGGAACACTGCATTACTCTTTCCTTTGCTGATCTACTTCATAAGTAACCATGTCTCAGATGGTTACAGGCACAGGAGGGGTAGGTACTACTGAAACCCACGTTCTGGCTGTGGCAGGTACCTTTAAAAAGAGGCCTTCATGTTTAGGATGAAATTCTTAAAGTTTCTGTGAAAACTGTGTTTGTTAAAAGAACTAAAATTAAGTTTTCATGTGTAACTTTATTTTTGACAGTTTCTCAAGCTGAGCTTTGTACTTCATATTTCCTTGTTTTAAGAAGAAACCAGGCGCATAACAGGCATCTTTAAGTCAATTCCTACATGTTATTTTAGTGAATAAATGAGAATTTTTGATACTTTAAAAAGGAAAAAAGGGGAAAACCTAATTTGTTCTGAAATGCTGAGACTGACAGGAGTCTGAGATCCACCTTGATCAAACCATAGTGATTGCCAGAGTGACAGAAATTTACCACTCTCCCTGCTGACTCTTCAGTAGTTGATGAAAATACACACAGAAGGAGAAGGTGCCTGAATTTCCCTTGAAATAAGCCCAGTTGTGCTTGGAGGAGAGTGTTAATGTGTATACACTGGGAGAAAACATAAAATGAAGCAGTGTATGTCCGGGGTAGACATAATAAAGAAAATAAAGTAGTGATTAGACACCTAACAAAACGTTCTCTGAAACCCACAGTCTTTTCAAATCCAGTTAGCACAGTGAGGTAAGCAAGTTGCTGCAGACTCTGTTTATATGTATACGTGTTTTATACATACACACTGTAATACATACTGCATATATAGAAAAGTGGTTATAGACTATGAAAATGTGGATCTGATTTTAGCACCTGAAGATCAGACCAAAAAGGAGGACTCAGTGAAGATTGATAAGCATTTCTCTTTGTTTAAAAGTGTTATTTTCTTATTAAGCTGTGCTGTGGGGCAGCATGCTACAGACATGTTAGCCATTGTGTACAGTAACACTCTACAACACTATTTAGGTACATAACACATTTGCTGCAGGTCCACCAGAGATTATAATATATGTCTATACTTGCAGATATGTAAACTGCTAAATTTAGCAAACTATCCTTGTACCCTTGGTCAGCACAAAAATATTCACATGGTTTAATGGCAGATGCTGAAGGATGGGGACACTCCTACTCGAAAACGAGTTCCTTCTTATGAAACTGGCATGGCAATACTTCGGTGCTGTTTTGCTTTCAGTTTGTTTTCTGTGTAGGCTATAGATTTTGAGGAAGGCAGTACACAGGATTTACACAGAAAAGAGTTGAGTTTGAGTGCTACAAACAAGGAGAAACTTGGAGGGCTAGGAGTTTACTCTGCTCTTTCATCACATGAAAGTTTATAATAAAGAGAAATCAGTTGTTCTTGGTGCCAACTGGAGGCAGCACCAAAAAAAATGAGTGTAGTTTCTAAGAAAGAGGATTTTACTTAGATTTTAGGAAAGGATTTCTGACTACAAGTCTAATTCAATGGGCTAACAGGTTACGCAGTAGGAAAGTTGTGGGAAAACCTGTGGAGGTTTGATGTTAGAACAGATAACCTAAAAGGTACAGTCTGTCTTTATCCTGTCTTAATGCCAGTGGTGGTCAAAATGTTTAGCTCAAGCTCCCTTCTCTACCTATATATCTTTGCTTTATAATTTTAATTCAATGTAGTGATTTCCAAAAGGTCTTGAGAGATCAGAGAAAACTTTGTCTTTTGCTTCAGTAAAAGTTGTACAGGAAAGGGAGGGTACAATAACAGTGGTCCAGAATTTATCTCATGAGATACATATGTGTAAACATCCAACTAAATAAAAATACACATGCACTAAGAGAGCCACATATTATTCTTAATGCAGTTATCAGTAAGGTCTCTAAGCAAAAACAGATTTTGGAAATAAATCAATCATTTTTAATATTAATATGATATTTCATTACAATTTAACTATTCAGTCTAAGACATAGACTCCTTTGAGTTGGGTACTATAGACTCTCAAGAAAAATTAGAACTGTTCTTAAGGCGTATCTTTCTCAAAAGATGCTCAAAACAACCCTGTTGGGCCCTTGCCATTGCACTCAAAAGAGGACTAATGCTTGAGTGATATTTCCTCTGAACCACCTTGACCCTAGGATTCCTGTTGCCTGTGTAGTCCCCCTTTTCTGTTTCTGAATTCAATTTCTTTTCCTGAAGCACAGTCCTTTGCTGAACTTCTGCTTGATTTTTGGACTTTCTCTCTCGTGTTTTATGAGTATGCTGAGTTCTCCTCTTTGTGCACTTTCAGTCCTCCCAGTATAGCAGCAAACCATTGACTGTTATATATTGAGGTTATATTTTTAGCTGACTTTTCTCAACACCTATTTTCCTAGTTCTTTTTTCCCTGGCTGCGTTTATGAGAATTTTGCATAGGAGAGCATCAAAAATATTACTGAAGTCAACATCTATTACAGCTCCTAACTCCCACTGAACTACTAAACTGGGTATCCAGACAGAAGAGTTAATAACATGGAATTGACATGGTTTGTCCTTGTGAAGCTGATCTTGACTATTTCTAATCATTTTATCCACCTAAAAATACATTTTCTCTAATGTATTTTCAGTTATCTTTGTTAGCTGCTTCATCTGTAATTTCCCTACTCCTTGTTTCATTGTGTAGTGATTCCACCCAACACCCACATCTCTCTGTCCTTCTGCCAGTCCCTCTCTTTTTGTTTTTACACTCCTTAACCTTTTTTCCTCATTCCTTTATCTTTTTTTTTTCTCAACTCTTTTGTGAAACCATATTTAAAACAGGTATTGGATTTATCCTTCTCTAGTTTTCCAGATTATCCTATTTCTTTTTGTTGTCAAAAGCTCTCACTAATGACTCAGAAATTGTTCAGCTAATTTCCTAAAGCTGTGTGAAATCCTTTGACTACTACTTTTTAATGTTATTCTCTTAACTATTTTTCCCCCCTTGGCATGTTGTAGAGAGAGTTTTCCAAGTTTAACACTCTCAGTAGCAACAAATGCTCGATGTCCCAGTGGTTATGTTGGCTAAAACAATTTTAGAGAAATTCCCTCCCATAGCTCTCCCATGTGGCTAGCAATACAGAGACTATAAATATAGCCAAACCACAAGCATTTTTACCGCTTTAGCTGATTTATGCAACATGATGGTGAAAATGTCATCAGGCAATCCCTGCACTACCATTCCTGTTTGTGTTAGAGGAAAAGTTGGCAAAGTTTTTAAACTTGTGATATTCAGGTAAGTGCTTCTGATAAATTTGGCATAATGTGGTAGAAATCACAGTGAACACAATCAATTTTACAAACCAGTGAGGACAATTTTTTTCAATGCCATGTGAAAATATATATGAAATAATGAACATGTTTTTTCTTCTATTTAAAGCAAAATATACACATTCATTTCATCTGCTGGTTCTTGAGTACTCACAGCATTCCAGGTGATGGATCTGAACCAATTTTCCAGTAGTTCCATTCTATGTCCACTGGAATACGTATATTTTCTTCTGATATCTGTAGTTTTGAAATACAATTTGGATAGACAACTTCTTACTAAAACTCTTGGGAATCACAAATTATAACTGGAAAATTCAGATTAAGGTACTTTCTTAATAGAAGAGAAAACCTATGAAGAATCTTCATTTCTGTACTTTAACATATCAATATTTAATCAAGCTTGAGGATAGCTTTTGATAAAGAATTAAGAGCCCCCAAAAGAAAAATAATATCTCTAAATGCAAATATTCTCCCTAAATTAGGAACTTTCCCTCCTTTCCAAAAAACCCTGACTACTTCCATGCTGGAAATTGCTGCCAGTGCTCAAAACAGCCACTTGAAGGAGTGAAAAAGATTTTAGTTTCAGTACATGAAAACGGCCTCGAAGTGTCACTAGAGAGCTATCGATAATCTGTTTCAAGCTACAGTTCAGGGTTTTGGGGCTGCTTGATCTTTTCGCTCAAGAGCCACTTCTGACTTAATCTTTGTTATTGCTTGCATTGCCCATCGATATATGCGGCCATGAAAATGCCCTGGCTGCTCGCACACGGATGGCGAGGCTTTCAGTATCACACTTCCACTTTTATGAAGGCAAAGACCATGAAGTGAGAAAAGAAACTTGCAAATAACAGATCTTTTGGGGGGGGGGGGGGGGGGGGAAAAAAAAGGAAGTTGGTAATTTATTCCCTCTCCCTTCATAATCTTGACCAAGACAAATAGAAATGTGATTCTAACAATGGTAGGAAGTGAAGCAGCCTAACCTTTCTGCATTTAGCCTGGAAGCTTTTTCAGAGTAGAGACTGTCTCTCATGGATGTTTACACACAGTGCCTGGCACAAACAAGACTCATATTTAATCTTGGCCTTTAGAGCCCATATCACAATATAAATATTTCCTAGTACTAGTAGTAGTCTTACAGGAATGAACTGTTGTTTACACTGCTGTTCAGAAGCCGTCCCTGGCCGTGCTCCCCCTGTGGGATTCCTTCCCAGCTGTCCACGTCACTGCAATCTGCAATTTGATTGCCTTTAATATGGCAGATTCACGTGTAAGGAATTCTGAAGTGGATTGGAAATGGAATATAATGGAATAAAATATGGAAAAATTTTCAAATGTCCAGTTTCGCTCGCAAATGGTGCATTTTTTACACATATATTGCTTCACTCAAGTGCCGCTGGCAACATCTGATGTTCAGCACCCTTTTACAGTCTCACTGTAAACTCTTCCCTGAAGACTTACACTACAAGAGTCCTCATTCTATCTTTGTCACAAAAGATGAAGAGTGTATTATTTTTCCTAAAATCCTCAGGAACAACTCAGCGCTTCCATCATCTGGATCTCTGTGACAAAGCCACACAGAATGTTTCTTCAACAATTGCTTTTGTAGTTAAACCTGGCACATCCACCATGGAGCATTTAGGAGTAGGGAAACTTCAGAAGTACTAGTTTGCTTCTACTTCTATATATCCACAGATTACTAAACTAATGACTATCATAACATGTATGCAATAACAACAACGAGAAGCAAGTCAAGGCCCTAAAACCAGATTAGATTAGATTAGATTAGATTTGCACTGGGATTTAAATAGAGAACAGTTGGCTTTGAATCTCTCTGTTTATTAAAGTTGATTGTCCTATTCTAACACCACTTGAAAGGTATTTTCCCCTTCTTTCTCCTCTTTGGCCCAATTTATAATAACAGCAGAAGCTTCACGATCTTTAAATTACACTTTTCTGTGCAAGCAACACAAAGGCAAAAATTTCACCAGATTAACACAGCATTCAGCAGATAGCAATGATGACCAAAAAGTATCATCTTTACATTGAAAATAGCAAACTTTTCTGATGACTTATCCAGAGGAGCTAGTAAATACATTTCTGCATCATCAATTCAATGAATAAGCTTGTTAAGCATTATACAGACTCCATGTGATGGAGGCAGAGGAAAAGTTGGGACTGATGAACCTCCAGGGTATAATCTCTCTTTATATATAAGTTTATACCCTGGAAACTTAGCCACATATATAACAACGAGGCTAAGATTCCAGCAGCATTTCATTTTTGTAATTTGCAACAGCAACACGCAAAACTGCTCCTGTCCATTTTGCCAGTGTGGTCCTGTGGGTCTTCAGCCTCTTAATTCAGGCACAGTACTTTCTCATACCTTTATTGCACACCATTTCGTGTGGATTCCAGGTGGATGCTGCATAGAAGAATCAAATGTATTTCTCTTATCATTAGCAACATTTTTGGGGGAATTTCATAAGTGCGTTGGATAGCTTAACAAACTTTGGGAAGCACTCATTTTGGCCTCATTCTAGTGTCACCAAAATCCATAAAAGGGAAGTTATCTAATTTAGCATACATATGACATTGTTTCTTCATGTGAACATTGACTTGTAATGTTGTTAAACAGCAGAAAAGTATCATAACAATTTTCAAATACACCTGTATAAAAAAATCCAGGAGAAAGAATTCAGAGAAATTTTGGAATTATTCTCACTCCACTGCTTTAAATCATCTTCCTGGATATTTATTAGAAAGCAAAAACATATGTAGGATATGCAAAAATAGTACTGGGGAAAAATAAAAAAGATGACGTTCCTTCCTGTATTCTGATTATCAGTCCTTGAATTCTGTCATTTTTTTTAATTACCAAGGTGGGAAATATTTGCTGCCCAGTCTCCTCAGAGGAGGTAAGTCCTCTGAGCTAGATCTGCTAAGTTTGCTTTAACAGACTTCTAAACGGCAACGTGGGACTTGTGAGTGGCCTAATGATTCATTCCTGAAAAATGTTACCTTCACCAGTCAGTTTTGGACTTGGTTTCATTGGTAGTGTTTGAAAGGAACATAGATCCACTCCAGTGGAAACAGCGTCTCTCATAAGTAAATTATATTTTTTTAAAGACAGAAAGGGGTACTTTAAATCTATGGCAGCCTTGCTTCAGGGAGCTAGAAAAAGCAGTTTCTTCCTTTAGTTCCTAAAGATTGGGGATTAGTTTATTTTTTTCTCTTGGTCTCCTTTTGTAAAGGCCCTGCCTATGCAGGTCTTAACTGGTTCAAAATGGTTCTTTTCCAGTGAGAATGAACGGGTTTTCCTTCCTTTGAACAGCAGGTGACCCTTGCAAGCATGGCTTTTTGTGTCATCGAATTAATTTAAAACACTCAGGTGGTTCTACATACCAAACTTCAGAGAAATAACTACTCTAGTATAGGCTAGCAAGGAATTTCTTGCAGCTATTAGAGCGACTCAGCAAGAACAAATTACCTAACCCACAGATCCATAGGTATTTTCTCTTTCTCTTTTTTTAGAAACTGAGGTGTGAACTTCAGGAGAAAGAGTCTAGTTTGTACTGTATCTAAAAAGAAATCTCTAGTCACTCTGGTCTCTGAAAAGAGCAACTATCAAGTACTTTATTACCAACAGTATCAGCTGTGGTGTTGGAAAAGACCTCAGAAGGTAGAATTGCTTGGCTCAAAACGTTCTCTCTCCAGCACTCCTCTAGTGCAGGTCATCACATCCATGGCCACAGGAACTATCCTAAGAATCCTAACTCCTGGAATATTTGCCTACTTGATTATAAAAATGCATACATCACCAGCAATATTTCCCTGTACTCATAGTTCTAAAATCAGAATTGTGTTAGGTGCGAAAAAACAAAAAAAGACCCTCTCCCCTCCCTTTAATTGAATGTCTTTGCTATTTTATCTAAATTCATCATATCTTTGAGAACTAATATTCCATATATCTTGCTTGTGTCTTTCTAACCACAAATACTAATGTCTTGCTTCACCTAGTACCTTGATAGTCCTGTTTTGGATAAACATGCCTTCCTGCAGCAGAGACTGAGGTCAAAGATGTGTAAATAATACTTGTAACTCTCAAGACTTCAAAACCATTAACCTCACCTTTATGTCACCTCCACCAGGTAACAAACATAGATATCCTAAAGAAGGGGCATTCTGAATCCGAATTCTTCTGTATAAAGAATACCTCTTGCTTTTGTATAAAAAGTGTACTCAACAATACAGCCAAAATTTATATATTTCTGACTCTGTACTTCATTCACAGGGCAATACTTTGGTCAACCTTCTGTTTAGGCATAATTGCCGCTTTGATCCCGTTGCTACCCCTCCTCTGATCTTCCCATTAGACAATGTTTCCACTTCAGAGCAATCTCAACAGCTCTCTCAGTAAACACATAATGAAACACTCTGCTACATCTCCCCTTTCTCAATCCTCACACAAGCTATAGGCCTTGAAAGCTCACCACCACACTGGCTCTCCCTAGGGCAAACCGATTCACAGGCTTCCAGTAACCCTGCACTTTGTAGCACCACCTCTCACACTCCCTTATTCGAGTGACAGGACGCTGCCTGGCCTGCTCGCCTCTGCCCTGCTGGCCTCATCGCAATGCCAGTAGTTCCCACTCACCGACAGTAATCCGAGGATCTCAGGTTTGCAAGGAGAACAAATTAATCCCACTGTCTACACCATGTTATATACAATAGACCATTTTCACTTGCTCCTTACTTCAGGAAAAAAAGTACCTGCTCTATTCTATCTCATTGACCTGAGCATGGTAAAAAAAAAATAAATTGTTGTAAGCTAGAATTAGGATGCTTTCAACTAAGGTACATCATTATGAAAAACACATTTCACCTCAGTCTCTCAAAACAAACAAACAGTGAAACCAGTCCAATACCACCAGTGATGACCTTTTACTACTCTTTCACTATACAAATAGCATAAAGACCAAATTCACAGGACTAATTTTGCAGGAAACCATTAACCAGCATTACAGTTTCAGACTAGAATGTGTATTATTCTAGATTTTTTTAAAAAGGCAATATTAAAGGACTTGTAACTTAGAAATACTCAGACAATTAAAACAGATGAAAATTTTGACCTTTATCTGATCATCTGCAAGTAAAAGTTCAAGAGTTAGGTGTCTCAAACAGTACTGTAGAACAAAAAACTTTCTTAAAACATAGACAACATCATAATAAAGGAGTAAAATACTCACGTATGCAACGCTTGCATCTAATACAACCAACAAGAGTTTTTAGAGATGACAGAAGTTGATACAAGACTTGATTTGTATCCAAGGACTGTGGACACAAGCAAGGTGATGGCACTCCACCAGAAGACAAAGCCTTGGCTCCACTTCCTTCAGCCATCTCACCTTTCCCTTTTCCTGCCTTGCTTCCTTGCCCGAAGGCAAAGCCTCTACAGTTTCACATTAATAAGTATCAGGACCAGATACAAAATTCAAGTACTTGAGGTCAGACACCTTGATTTGGAAAGTCTGAAATGTAGTTTAGATATTACCAAGATAGGCATGAGATCCAAAGCACTTTTGTACAACCAAGTTATAGTCTTGAACAAGAAAAACTGTTGCCTCAGTGTAAGTAAATAAACAAAAGTAAATTGCTAGAGGCCCTCATCAGGCAAAATTAGAATTCAGTGTAAATTTTACCTAAAAATATGACATTGTTTCAGCACAACACAAGTTACCTTGTTCATAGAATTAATTACATTCTGCTTAAAAAAACCCACAATACAGGAAAATTTTTTTGAAATCACACATTTTAAATTCACATATGCTCTGAGAGAATTTGTTGAAATTACAATAATTATTATAATTAGCATTTTCATTGAGGCAACCAATGCAATAATAAAAAAAAAAAAGTATAAAGCTTTCTCAGTAAGAAGATGGAACACCTGACCAGTCACTCACACCCAGCCCTTTCATTTTCCTTGTACATAAGAAAGGATATTCCACAATTCCACAGAAGTGACTACTCAGTCCCTTGGGGACCCAGGGAGGAAAGATGCTTGTGCACAATTCTCTGGCAGGAGGTAGCAGCTGAAAACTCCTCCATTTCCATGATTCCACCAAGCCCTTTCTGACTTCTGTCTTCTTAAACCACACAGTGGAAAACTGGCATCCTCAAATCTCACCCGACTGCTGGGACCAGAAGAGCAGACCACGCAAGCGGTGTTCTTAAGATGCATTCTGAAACTCTGCTAGTGTCAGGACTTGGGAATATATTTCAAGTCAAGCCAAGCCACAGAATGACAAAGCCCCAAGCCAAAAGTCCGTCTGCCAGGGGCAGGAGCAATTCTGCACTCCCAGGAATAGGAAGTGCTTCAGAAACCATCAGCTGAGTGAGGAAAAACCATGAAAGCTTGAGAGGTTAAGAAAAATCTGAAAGAGGAACTTTACTAGCAATTATTTTCTTCATATGTACATATACAGTTTGACCAAAAAAAAAAAAGAGAGAAAAAAAGGAAGAAATTCAGACTTCTCTTTAAGAATCCTTGGATTTAAATATATATATATTTATTAAAAAGAGACATTGACTCTATGGCCAAGACATTATGTGTCTCAGAACAGGTTTGTACAGCCATGTTATAAAAACCCCTTAGCAAAGCAGTTATGCACTAGACTTCAAACACATGTACTCCAAGAATGACACTGGTGTGGAGGATCTTGTTTTACATCCATTTATTTTTGTCCCTCAGCAATTATAGCATAGTTTCAATACATTTCTAAAGTTATAGAGAAATACCAGGGCAACTAGAGTACATACAAGCCAAAGTTAAAATGGTAGACAGCTGAATTAAAAAACAAAAATCCAAAAAACCAAAAAAACCCAAACGAAACAAAAAGTATGCATTCAGCAGGAAATCTACTATACTTCATTCAGTTTAGGCTTTGTTCTTTAGGGAACAAGGTGCTAACGTGCCATTTTCTCATAAAATGAATCATAATTGCTTCCAAAGAGTTTCTGCTGAAAATGGTGGAAGCAAATAAGTGTAACACTAAACTTTCTCCTATAAACTTAGAAGCAACACTTTCTTGAACCAATTTCCACCCTCCAAACACCACTGCTGCTTTTCTTACATGAACTCACTGTTTTATTAAGGCATAATATGCCCTGAGCAATATGCTGGAAATTAGCCAAAAAGCCTAACAATTACAGGCAAGCACCAAGTAATTTTTTTTTTTTTTTTTTCAATTGACAAATTTTGAAATCTGTTTTGAAACTCACCTGTACTTGGGAGTAGCACTTGAGGAAAAAAAGAAAATATTGCTTTTAATTACTTTAAGTAGAATGGCAGTGTTAGTTTCCCCCTTCTTCTTCCAGGCTAAAGTTTTCAAGCTAACCGTCTAGGTACCAAAGTAGGACCAGCATACCAAGACCTAAGTGGGACATCTGTTCAAGAGCTTAATTTTTAAGCAACTCAGCATAAAAATTTCAATGCCCCACCCTAAGCAATTCAAATTAAATCTTATTTTCCTCAAGAGGCAAGACCTTCATACACTGGATACCTCTGGTCTTAAAAGCAAGATGGAGCCTGGACAGGAGAATCATACACTGTACATGCTCAGACTGCCTTCCAGTCTTCTTTTTAGAGCCAGAAAAGCCTACAAATTACCTGGTGCACTGCACAGTTTCTCTGCAAAATGCACAATATTACAGAGTCCAAGATCCAGGAAGGTAGTTTTCAAAGCTAGTGCTAACAGCACACATGACTTTCTCTGTACAAATTTAGGCAATACTGGCTAGTCCCTTTAAGCTACCAGAGTATCCATAAAAGAAAGACAACCAAATTATACATTTTATTCACATTTATTTTTCGCTTTTAGTGTGCTCACAGAAAATTAGAACACCTTAAGCAGGAGTTTAATAGCAATTTTTGTAAGCAAAGTTACATTCCATCTCTAAGTCAAATTGGTCAAAGCTTCTCCAGTATTTACAAAAACATGATAGACAAGATGCTACACAAAAAAAAAAAAACATTGCATCTGAAGAGTTTTCCTTTATTTTCAAAGACAACTGGAAAAGAAAGCATTGTCTGCTGTAATCAAAAACATACCACAGTATAAACAGTAACCATTCCACTTATCACAGCTTGGTTGAGTTTAAAATTTGTGTTTAAAAGGTCCAAGATGACTGCAGTTTTACAAAAATGGGCAGGGTGGAAAGAGTTGCAAACTTCATGTGCTTCTGGATATCAAGATTTGTTTTTTTTTTATACAATAGTCACAGTTAAAAACACCCTGCTGGTAATACATAATTACACTTTATTAAGGTCATAAACCAGCAATAAACAATAAAGCCTATACAACTTGTATTTCTACTTAATCACTGACTGATACAGCTAACATGAGATAAGTGAAAAGTTCCTATGGTTTAAATGAATTCCTAAGACTATGATCTCTTTATCTGGGTATTGATTTTTATTTTTTATTTTTTTTTCCTTTTTCCTTTCCTTCTTAATCAAGACTTGTAGTGTTGTAAACCTTATAGAACATCTGCCTCACAAAATACATCGTAATAACTTTCTTTTAAAAAAAAGACTAACCCCTTACATCATTTCTGGCGGGGCGCGCTCCCGGCAAGGGCTGCGCGCCCCGGGTTCCCCACTGCGGCCCCTGTCACTTCATTTGATATCCCTTATGACCCACCCATCTCCTTCATATATGGGCATGTCCATAGACCGATCGGCAAAAGTTTTATAATATGAAGAGAGTTGCAAAGTATGAAATTAAAAAATAAATGAGGAAAAAAAAAAAACCAAACCAACAGAAAAAAAAAAAAACCAAACAAACCGAACCAACCAAAACAAAACATTAATACTGATGAAAAAAAAACCCCAAAAAAACCAAAATATAGAGGATGGGAGAGGAGGGCGGAGGGGAGCCCCCCTCCGCCCGTTGGAATGGCGGCAACACACAACGATTTGAGATGGGAGCTGCGGGGGGAGAGAAAAAAAAGAAACGAGACATCTTTTAAATCAATCCCTGGTTGTAGACAAGTTCTCCGAGACCAGTACCTGGCACCACTCCAACAAACAAACAGGGGGGAAGAAAAGTCCGTCGGCGAGGGGCGGCGGCGGCGCTTACTACTCCGCCGACTCGGCGGCGGGTCCCTCCGGACTGCTCTCGGCGGGGGGCTCCTGCCGCGCCGGCTCCTCCGCGGGGGCCGCCTCCTGCTCGCCGCTGCCCGCCTCGCTCGTGGCGGCGCCGGCGCCCGCCGCCTCCTCCGCCGCCTTCGCCTTCCCCTCCGCTGCCTGCTGAGGCGGCTGCTGCTCCTCGGCCGCCGCCGATGCCGGGGCCTCTTCTCCCGCCGCCTTCTCGGGGGCGGCCTCGTCCGATTTGGCCTCCTGCGAGTCCCCCGCCTCCTCCTTCGCCGCCTCGGCGCTGCCGGCCGCGCACGCCTCCTCGGCGGCCGCCTTGCCCTCCTCGCT
>VWPU01023671.1:0-13977 GCA_013398955.1 Callaeas wilsoni | reverse complement strand
GGGCCGCGGCGGGCGGCGGCGGCCACCGGCCCGTGCGCGTCTGGTGCGACGGATGGTGAGTGGGGCGGGCGCGGGGCCGGGCGATGTCGTGGCGCCGCAGAAATAAACCGTGTTGGTTACGCTGGTGCTTCCGCCTCCTCTGTCACCGCGGCGGGACGGGCCCGGGCCCGCGGGACAGCGACGCTCTCCGCGCAGAGCTGCCTTGGAGCGCCGGGCGAGCGGGAGCGAGTGGCACCGCTCCGGAGCCGGGAGCGCCCTTGGGCTCGGCCGCCTAACGGGCCTCGGTGGGGCCGGTCCGTTCCCCGCGGGCTGCAGGCAGCACCTGCTGGGCAGGTGCAGGGAGGGACCGACCCCTGCAGCACCAGCGCCGGCTCACTGCGGTGGGAGGGAGCGCTGCTACGGGCCCTGGTGACCGGACTGTACCGGCACAGCTCTGCCCGGCAGCAGAGAGACCTTCAGCCCCGAAGCCTGAGGCAGATTGCCCGCAGCTTCCAAGGAAGTGTGTCCGGTGTGCCCGGGCTGACCTGGCCCTTCTCTTTCCAGCTATGACATGGTGCACTATGGCCACTCGAACCAGCTGCGCCAGGCGCGGGCCATGGGCGATTACCTGATCGTTGGGGTCCACACGGATGGTAAGAGGTTTTACCAGGTTTCATCTCGTGCAGCCCCTCAAATTGCCCAGCAGCATTAGCCCCAGGAGAGCTAAGAGCTTCTGACAGGGTCAGGTTTCTTCCTGCATGTGCTCCAGGATCAGTAGCCTCCAAGAGAAAAATGTCCCTTCTCTGGGAGTGGAGTTACCCCTGTCACACTTTTGGACTAAGGATTAGGTGGGTCAGATCTTGCAGGCTCTGAGGGTTAATCTGTGTTCTGTGCTATAAAAACAGTTGAAACAGCGGAAAAATCAGTCATCTTTCGCCAGTAGGAGCTGCAGAACTTATGTTCCAAAACAGGTTACCTTGTGGACAAAACTCATTTCAAGGCCATCTGGAAGTGCCAGAAGCAAGTTCTTGCATGTGAAGATATATTTTAAATGGGTTTATGGATGCAGAATTTCTAGTATGAACCAGGCGTAGTATGAAGTTACTGTTTAAGAGGGAAATTCCTCCCTGCCAGGAGGGCCAGCTTATCCCCTCGGGAAGAGGTATCTGGGTACAGGGAAGCACTGAGACCTTTTGCCCTCTGAGCGAATTCCAGGGCCCTTGTTAAATGCTTAGGAAGTGCAACTGAATCAAAATGTTTTTTGATTTGTCTTGTTACCACAGACTGATGCCAAGGTGAGGATAAGCCTGCAGTGAAGTTCACCTGCCCATGAAATGAGTGAGGCAGTGACTGAGAGTCACTGTAGCTGCAGGACATGCTTCTAACTGGAATTTTGTTTCTCCCCCAGAGGAGATTGCCAAGCACAAGGGTCCCCCCGTCTTTACACAGGAGGAGAGGTACAAAATGGTGCAGGCCATCAAGTGGGTGGATGAGATTGCTCCTGGAGCTCCTTATGTCACCACGCTGGAAACCCTGGACAAGTACAGCTGTGACTTCTGTGTGCATGGGGGTGAGTGGTGTTTGAGGCAGTGGCCTGAGCTAGCACGGACCCTCGGGGCTGTGTGCTCCAGGTGCCCTGCTGCGAACCGAGCACTGTCCTGGCTGGCGCAGGGGTCAGGGACACCTGGTGTGTGTGGAGCTCTGCCTTCTCAACACCTGCACTGGGGTTGGGGGTACTCCGTGTGTACAGATCTGCCTTCCCAAGGCCTGCACTGGGCAGCACAGCTGCTCCTGGTCTCGTGGTCTGGAGAAACATGTCAGTGTGCTCAGAATCTTGAGAGTGCCCAGGGCCCTTGGTTTTAACTTACAAAGGTGAAATGTGTCATTTAAGATTATCCCGAGGTTGCCCTTAGCACCAGCAGAAATTTGTGCAAAGGGGAAAGCCACTTAGAAAACTTAAGTTTGAAAAACACTATTGAAAAGGTAGGCATGCAGAAATACAATAATTTTTATATCTACTTATCCTGGGACAAGGTTAGATCTGAAAAGCTTCTCTCTTGATCCAGCTGATAAGCTGTTCAGTGGCTCAGCTGACCATGTGGCCAGAGACCTAGTTCTTAGTGTGAACACTTTTTGGTGTACAGTTGCTGAAGAGAACCAGTGTTCTGAGGAAACGTTCTTGCTCTGGGACTCTGTCCCTTCCTGGGCTGCTGCCGATGCTCATTAAGCCTCAGCCCTTCCTCCCTGCCCCTCTGAAGGAATTTTGTTAGTTTGACCAGGAGTAGTCTTTGCACTCATTTCGTGTATCTCTCATCTGATCCCAGCCACCTGCTATTGATAAGCCAAGTATTTCACTAAATGTAAATAAATCCTTAATCTTTAGAAGATAAATATGCTTTTTTCACGTGGATGGAGTGGTTATCAAATTCCTTGTTAACTTCATTGCCTGTCCTGAACGTGTTTGGTGTACGTGACCTCTTACAGGGCTTGGTGAGGGGTTATGACAGTAGAGGAGTGCTTGTGGCCTCTGCTCCAACTGCTTGCATTCATCCCCTCTGCCACGTCATTCCGTGCTTCTCCTGAGCAGCACGCCTTCAGCAGCAGTTTTGCCCAGGTCGTGTTTGTGCAAAAGCTGACTTTGGAAATAGCTGAGTTTACCTGGGAAGGTGATGGCAACCCTGCTGTTTATGCCTCTCCTGGCATGCCAAGTTGTGCTGGCAGTGTGTGCCCTCCTGTTCCTGTGCTCTGAGGGGAGGGTGTGGGGTTTTGGGAGAACTGAGCGGGACTGAGCCACGCCACTGTGTAGGCACACTTGTGGGCTGCCCTCTGACTGTTTTGGCAAAGGGAAACCAGCTTAGCTTTTGCTCGTGAAGGCTTTGTACCATCACCAAAAGTAAGCGAGAAGGAGGTGGGAGCCACGTGCCAGAGGTGAACCAGAATTGCCTCTGTAGAAGGGTCGCTGGATGTCACTGTGGAAGTGCCGTCATTGAGAGGAAGAACTTTCTGTTGGATGAACTGTTTCTTTGACTGAAAACTTGTAACATGAACCAAGGGTTAAAACCAGTCCCAGAAGAGCTAAAGGGTTCTTTTTTAACATTGATACGGATAGTGCCTGCTTATCTTCATTCAGACAACAATCAGCTGTGCCTGCTGCTGCAGGGCACCCAGCAGTGCACCAGATGGGTAATGGTATTTAGTATCCAGGAATATCCTTGTCTCTGCAGACACAGTAGTCTTAAAAACCCCTGGCATTTTTGTGGGGCACAGGACATGTCCCCTGTGTATGCACAGGGATTTGGATTGCAGGGTTCCAGTCTGGCTCTAGGGTGTGTGGGACCTGCACAGCTGCTGCTTTTGTACAGGAGAGCTTGGGTACAGTTCTGAGGCTTTTCTCTCTCTGCAGATGACATCACCTTAACTATCGATGGCAAGGACACCTATGAGGAAGTAAAGACAGCAGGGCGATACAGGTAACCTCTTGCTGCTTACCTGTTTATCTCGTTTTGGGCAGAGTTTCTGGGAATATGTACCCTGAAGGGAAGTCAGATGAAACATACCCATCTTCAGGTCACACCTGAATTTGGCTGTATGTGTGTCAGAGCTTCAATTGCTCCCAGCATTTTGACTTCAAGGAAGTGGGGCAGACAGTCCTGCCCATTGGGCAGGACTGGTTCCTGGTAGATGCTGGTTCTGGTCTTAAAGCCTCACCGAGAGCTGGCTCTGTTGGGAAGTCTGAGTGAGGGAAGTGTTCACTTGAGCAGTTGCTGTGACGTGAGGATGATGCAGAGGCTCAGCAAATAAATGCTATACTTGAGAAGGAAGGCTTCCTTAGCATAGCCCCTGGTTTGGGTTTATCAGGTGTCACAGGCGTTCCTGTGGTGATGGTGGGAAGAGAGAGGCTCCTGTGGCTTCTGCTTCATTCTTTGCTTGTCTCCCGCAGGGAATGCAAACGCACTCAAGGCGTGTCCACCACTGACCTTGTTGGCCGCATGCTGCTCATGACTAAGGCTCACCACAGCAACATAGTGAGTCACAGGGCTTTGGGTGGGAGGTGGAGTAGAGGGCATGTGCCTGCTCTTCCCTTCTGCTGCCCCAAACGGAGCAGAGTGGAGGAGTAGAGCTCCTGGGCCTGGCTCCCAGGTGCATGGAGAACGGGCAGTGGCAGCAAAACAACCTGCTTATGTTTGCTTCAACATGTCTGAGATCACAGTGTGATGGCACAGAGACTCTGATGCCTCATGATCAGTGTGAGCCTCGGCAATGTTAGGGAAACTGCAGGCAAGCCCATGACTTCTCCCAGGGTGAAACAACACAGTTCAGGCATACTGATCTGTCAGCCAGGTGCTGCCAGAGTTGGAAACTCCTCTCCCTTCTCACTGAGCTTCATGCTTCTGCCTTCTGCTGTCTCTAGTCTGATCAGACCTTTCTTGAGTCTCCTCAGCTCACTCTCTGGTTGGGAGCTAACCGAACCAGGGAAAAGTAAAGTCAGTGGTTTTATGTCAGGTAATGAGTTGAATTTACTGAGTAATGAAGGAATCTGTGAATAGAATCACCTGAATAACTGCAGGAACAAGTGACCCACAGGCAAATTCAGGGACAGAGGGAGATGTTTTGGTGTGCTGAGCTGTTAAATTGGCTTAGCTATAACACATGAGTTCACACCAAGATCTACCCAGTGCTGCTGGCTGCTGCAGATACCTAAGCCTGCCTCTCGTGAGGGTCTTTGGCAGGAGAAGGGATGCTGTCCTGTCAGGGGCTTGCTGGGCTGAGGGAGGATGCAGCTGTGCAACACTCTTGGGCCTGCGAGCTGGGCGAGAACCACCTTTGCTGGTGGTGCCAAGCTGGGATCAGATAAGGACACATTTCCTCTGACT
This sequence comes from Callaeas wilsoni, assembly GCA_013398955.1. NCBI lineage: Eukaryota > Metazoa > Chordata > Aves > Passeriformes > Callaeidae > Callaeas > Callaeas wilsoni. The sequence continues at coordinate 9,124 of VWPU01023671.1, read as the reverse complement.
CATGCTGGGACAGGACTCTGGTTTAGGTATTAACCAGTCTGTCAGCATTCAGTGCGCCGGATCCCTGGTGTGCGTTGTGAGCCTGGCCTTCCCGGCACTTCCCACACACAAGTGTATCTTGGTTGGATGAGCTGTGCAAGTGCTTAAACATTTTGACTCTTTATCTCCCTTCAGGATGAGGACCTAGACTATCGGAAGCACACTGACAACTTTGGGAAGGTAATGTGAGTTCTGGTCGTGGACGTCTGGTTGTTGTCCTGCCTGAGAAGGATTCCCAGTGTGCTTTCTGGCCTGTTGCAGGCTTGTTTGTCCTCCCACGTGTAGCAGTAGTGTCTCGGTGGATGTCTGCTGTCCCCATATGGCAGCGCCTGCAGCGGGTGCGATGGGCAGGTGTGGCGCAGGGCAGAGCTGTCCTTCAGTGGGACCGCAGGGCTGCTGTCCCCACTGAGCCTGTGCTGGGTTCCTTCCTTGCTTGTAAATTCCTTCCTGCCACTTCCCTTGGGACCCGAGTGTCCATGGTTCCAGCCCGGGGACAGCCTCTGTGGATGCTCCTCTCCGTGCTTGTGTTGTTTTGGAGGCATTGTGTGAGGTTTGGGAGGTCTGGACTCAGCAGGCACATGGCCACACTGTGTTGCAGAGCTCAAGGGCAGCACAGCCCTCTTGGCACTCCAGCTGCCGGGTCCTGCTCGCACTGCTTCTAAAAAGCTGTCAGCCCTGTTTATTTCCTTGGCAGCTGGATTGTCCCTGCTTAATGAGCTGCACCAGCAGCTTGAGCAAGTCTTTTTTACTCACGGGATTTGCTGACGTGTGTGAATCATCCTTAGTTCCCCACTATTTTGGGGGTTTTGAGTAGGTGTTTTGGGGCATATTGCTCCAGCACGGCTGTTTCCTGGGGCTTGGATCTGGGTAGAGTGGATCGGGGCATTGGGTACCCTACGTGACCCCGACAGCTGAGCTGTCTGCATGCTGCCCTTTGCAGGGCCTGCTCCGGCCTCAGCTGCAGTGTCTGTGTCCTGCCAAGTACCGTGGAGCAGCTTTGGGGAGCACAGCAGGTGACTTGTTTGCACAACTACCACGTGGTGGGGACTGGGCTCTGTCCGCAGAGCTGAGGGGCCAGACAGGTGCCCTGAGGCTTGGCAGAGTGTACGCTGGTCGCGTGTTGTCTCCTGAGCACGTCTTGCTTCTCATGGAAATCCGAACCTGCTCTGTTGTCTTTCTCCTTCCTGAGCTTTCCTCTTGGCATCTCCTGAGCTGGCTGCTGAGGGGATGATTTAGACAGAGCATTAAGGGCTTTTGTGAAATTGCCTAAATACTTGATGCCAGGAATGTAGAAAGTCCAAGGTGCTGGGAGTTGTTACAGTTGCCTGCAAATTCGGATGAGCAGATTGTCCGTCACTGTGCTCTGTGTTGTCCAAACCCCCTCACAGAGCCTGAAAAGAAGCTGTGTCTGGTGTATGTTTCAACAGGGGCCCAAAGGTCACAGTCCCTGGACTGGCGTCTCGCAGTTCCTGCAGACATCCCAGAAGATCATCCAATTTGCGTCAGGGAAGGAGCCGCAGCCGGGAGACACCATCATCTATGTGGCTGGAGCCTTCGACCTGTTCCGTATCCTTGACTCTCTTTGGTTGCAGCAGTGGTCTTTGTTTGATGTTCTTATGTTGAGAGGCACCAGGCTGGATATTTGCCTCACTTTTTTTTCCTTTTCTGTAGCTGCACGTGAGGGAGGAGTCAGGAGTGAGTTCTTCCTGGCAGCTTCTTAGTCACAGGATGCTGAGAAAGGAGCTATAGTTGCTCTGTGGAGCGATCTGTGGCTGTTGGATTTCAGGAAGACAGTTGGATACTCTCATCACGCTAATGATTGTGGCGAAGACTGGGTGCCATAGCATCTGGAGTTGAGGCTCCGTTCCTGGAGCAGGCTTTGAGGCTTTGTGCCAGAACATTTGGAACAAGTAGAAATTCTGGATAGAGGCAAAGCTGAGTACATGTAAGGTGGAGCTGAAAAAGTCTCTGGCTTTTGCCCAGAGCCAGTGGAACCTGAAGAGGGAGGCAGCAACTGTTCCTGGAAATAGGCAATTAGTAGTGCAAGAATAAAATCCTAGGGATTCCTGTCTCCCACTGTTGTTTTCGAGTGACTCTATTTCTGTCTTCCTTCCTCTGTTTTCCATGTGAGCTTCAATTCCTTAAACAGATCTGCAGATGTTGGTCATGTAGATTTCCTGGAGAAGGTTCACCAGTTGGCAGAGAAACCCTATATCATTGCTGGGCTGCATTTTGATCAGGTCCGTGTAGAACCTGTCCAAAGGCAGAGAGCTTGGGCCTGTTCTCTGAACCAGGCAGGCTATGCTCCGGGAGACAGGACAGGGATGTATTGACCAATAAGGGAATTTCATTTTGGGAGAGAGCATGAGGGAAAGGAGTTGCTCTGTCTCTCTTTTGACTGTGCCTGGTGCTTTGCCGTAGGAGGTGAATCGCTACAAAGGGAAGAACTATCCCATCATGAACATCCATGAGCGAACTCTCAGTGTCCTGGCCTGCAGGGTGAGTGGGTGTCTCTGCGCTGTTCCAGAAATTGCCTGGAGCCTGGTGGTGTTCACTTGTGCTCAGTGATCTTGCATGAGTTCCTTGGTGTTCCCTGAGAAGACAGACAAGATGAATCACTTGAGGCTGCCACAGGTGCTGATGAGCTCTTGGGAGGCTCTACTGGGCTCCTTTGCCATCCTGGCTGATCCAAGCTGGTGACCCATCCAGCTGCTCTGCAGCTGTGACAGGGCTGGATGCTGTGTAGGGAGCTGTGTGGCTCTGTGTAGTCAGACACGTGCCACTAGAAAACTGCTCCCTGCAGCCGGGGAGAAAATGCCTGGGACAAAATCGTGGGGAGCCCCAGAAATGTGTGCCCGGAGCAATTAACTTTTGCATTTGCTCTGTAGGCACAGAAAGGACATTTTGTAAAGGAGCAAAAAGCTGTTGTGTGACAAGCAGTTGCTGCTGAGCCCACTTCTCTCTTCCCTTATTTGAACTTCTGACTCTCTAGCCAGGTGACCTGCTCAGGTCTCTTTAAGAAGCAGCAGGCTTCTGGCTTGGGATTGGGTTTTGGGTTTTTGTTTGATGGGTTTTTTTTTCAAATCTGGACTCTACCTGGTTCCTTTTTTAGTACGTCTCAGAGGTGGTGATTGGAGCTCCCTACGCCGTCACTGCTGATCTGTTGGATCACTTCAGGGTGAGTCCTTGCATACAGATGGACATGAAGATGCTGGTGGGTGATGTGTGTGCAGAGCTAAAGTGGTGCAGGACAACACAGGGGTGCAGGGAGGGAGTGTCCTGCTCAGTGGGTTACAGGGAGCTCCAGAGGGACCGCCAGGCTGGTGCAGGAGGGTGGCTTTGCTGGTCTCCATGCTGTGCTCAGTGGGAGTAGTGGCAGGAAATGTCCCTGTCATCTTTTGGACCTTGTCTGTGATTTTTGTGTCCTTCTCCAGGTAACACTTGTTTGTCATGGGATGACTGAGGTGGTGCCAGACAAGGATGGTTCTGATCCATATGAGGTAAAGGACTAGCTGCTTTGTCAGCATTTGATAGACAGAGCCTGGCTCTGCTTGTGTTCCTGGACCTGGAGGAGGTGTATTGCAGAGGAGGCTGCCTGGGCACGCCTTTGGCAGGTGATGCAGCTTTTCATCCACCCCTGAGGGTAGCTGCGTGGAGCAGTCAGTAAATCATTCCCAACAGCTCCACTCTTCCAAGCATTGTTTTGCTCTGCCTGTTTCTGATGCCTTCATGGCAGGGTGAGAAATCCTGCATGCTTTGCTCTCTCCCAGTCCTGGGCAGCTCTCACTTTGCTCTCAGCAAATGTTTGTTCTGCCTCCGAGGAGATCACTGTGCATCCTGCCTGTCTGGCTGCCACAGGACCTGCCACAGCTCAGCTCAGCTGTCACTGCTGAGCTGCACACGCAGGTCCCACGTGTTTCCACAGCCCAGTGCTATGTCTGTTTGCAGGAACCGAAGCAACGTGGCATTTTCCAGCTGGTGGACAGCGGCAGCAATCTCACCACAGATCTAATTGTGCAAAGAATCATCAAGAACAGGTTGGATTTCTTTGTCTCCTGATTCTGTCATACTGTTGCATCCCAAGTGTCTGGGGACTGATTAGTGGGACCAAATAGGGAGAGAAGGTGTAATCTAAAGGCATAGAGTCAGCAAACTCGTCCTTCCTCTTTCATAGCTTGGGCAGACTGTAAATGTGGTTGTACCAGTCTGTACAGGGCAAGGAACAGCTGAACTCTGCTGTGTTAGAATGTGCTGCATGGCACATTTATTGGTTTTTCTTCTTTAATGATAAATTTCCTTTCTATATCCCGGGGGAAAGAGCATTTTGCTTCTTTCAGAGCTTTGGTCTTTTAGGCCTGAGTCCTTCACTTTCAGCACCTTGGGTCACATCTGTGATAAATTTGATTTTGGTGTTAAAACACACAGGAAAGCCCAAGAATGGAATAGCAGCTTCTTCCACAGAGGGAGAAAGAAGTAATGTGTGACCAGTGTGGGAGTCCAGGGCTGCAGAGTGATGGCAACAGCCATGGGAAACTCCGGAAGAGGCTCTGGAGGAGTCTGAGGGCCCTGGGGGGTTTCTGAAGTGCTCTCAGAACAGATCAGCATAGGAGAAGGCAGTGCTCTCCTGCTCCAGGTGCTTTTCTCTACAAGAGGTAAGGATGAATGAGAATCTGATGGCATTGTGTGATTTTTGCAGGCTGGAGTTTGAAGCTCGCAACCAGAAGAAAGAAGCAAAGGAGCTGGCTGTGCTGGAGGCCATGAGGAGGCTGGAGGAGGAGAAGCACTAGGCTGCAGAGCACGGATGCGTGGGCCACAGAGCGCTGCAACTTCACCCTCTGGGAGAGCAACTGCTCTTCAGGAAAGGACCCCTGAAGAGGGGCAGCACTGCTGGCACGCAGGATGTGCTGTCCTACCCTCTGCTGCCCTAGCTCCTCCTGCACTAATTATGCAGACATAACGAGCTGGGATTCCGCTGCCTAGTTTTATCTCCGTTAATCAGTCCCTGTCTCCTTTCCCAGGAGGAGATTTGACAAAAAAAGAGGTTTTAATTCTGACTAATGTTTTAACACGTTGATGTGCTTTTACCTTCTGCCATTTCTGGCTCTTAGTAGGAGGGAAGTGGAGGAGCTGCCCATGCCCCCTTGCCCTTCCAGACTCAGCTGTCCTGACCGGGGCCTGCATTCCTGAGCAGCCCCTTGGGCAGTGGTGTGGGTGGCTGGACAGACAGTGAGCAGCCTCAGGGACAAGACAGGGCTCTTGTGGTTCCTCCTGCAGCTTTTCCTGAGGAACAAGGGGCTGGCTGCCAGAGGTGGTGCTGGGCTCTGGGGTTCACTGTGCTGCCTCTCCTCAGCTCCTGCCCCTGCCCAGACCCAGAGCTACTCTGGGTTGAGCTGGATAGAGGCCAAATCCTTTGCTGCCCCAGTGACAGGCTGCAGGTGGCAGCTGCTGAAGGGGCAGGTGGTGCTGGGATGCTGGGTCAAGGCATTTGTCCACATGAGGCATAGGGATCCTGGGGCCTTTTCCCAAAGGCTCTTTCCTTTGCGAGGCAGCAGGACCTGATGCCTTGTGTGGACTGGGCTCAGAGCTCCACTCGCTGCTGCCGCCAGAGCCCACCGTGTGCCCGATGGCTCACGTGAGGGCGGGACCTGGCAAGGGGAAGTTTCAGGGTTGTTTTGTGATGGATGACATGCAGCATGCCTGCCTCTAAGGGGAGGTGCAGGGCTGGGAGGATGGATCCTGAGCTGTGAGCCCCTTTTGCCTCTTACATTCCAGGATACTGTGGTAGGTATCCTGAGCACCTCACTGCACTGTGCCAGATGGTCCTTCCAGGCTGTGTCTGGTGTCCTCTCTCTTGTAAACTTTTGTTGCTGATCATTAATAAAATGTCGAAGAGTTGTGCATTGGTCTTTTTGGGGCTGGAGCCCAGGCAGCAGAAAGGGGTCATAGGGAACGTGCTGCAGCTGCACTCCCACTGCCCCCCTGCAGCTCCAAGGGCTGGAGCAATGGCTCCTCAGCCCCAGAGCAGCCATGACTCAGAGCTCTTGGCCCCTGCCTGGGCTCTGCCAGCTGCGTGCACAAATTCCCTCTCTGCAGGGTGTTGCCCCCTCCCATGGCACTGCAGAGGAGTTTGTCCTTAAGGACAAACAGCTCAACCTTGGCGACGCACCCGCCCTTTGCTGAGCGTGCACTGCGGAGTCGCCTCCAGAACACAGGCAGTTAAAACACTGTTGTTAAAAAATAACAGAAGCATTTTATTGCGGCTCTTGCTGGGCGTGTGGATACGTCAGCTCCACTGGTTCAGCCATGGTACAGTGGAGGTGCTGTTCCACAGGGCCTCAAGAGCTGCTGCTGAGTTTAGTCTGAAAACTTTGGCATATGATCTTCCTTTCTCCCAGTGCCTCTGGGCCCTTCTGGTGAGCTGTTTACTGACAAGTCCCAGGGCACTGGGAGTGTAGAGTTAAAAATGGGGGTGGGCAGACAAGGGGAAGGCCTGATTTTGAGTTTGTGACTTTGTTTGGTTTCTGTGGTTTGTTGGTCGTATGTTCTTTCTTTGGTTTTTTCAGTTGTATTTTTTTTGCCCTCCAGGCCGGGAAGATCAAGACTGATTCCTTCACCCACCCCACAGCCACCCCCTTGGATGCAGATTGCAGTGCCTGCCATTCCCTTGAGCAGTTGTAGCAGGCACCTGTAATAGCAGCCATGACCCTGCTGAGGCAAGCAACAGATGTGGCCCAGACCTCCCAAGCCTCCTGCCCCGAGCAGGACTGGGGGTCACCCCCAGCATCCACACAGTGGCTCCAGGTGGGAGCTCAGCACCAGGAGTGGGGGTGGAGTCAAGCTGCGCAGGGTCTTACTGCACTGTGCTGACCTCCTCCGTGGTGAGGACTCTGGGCTCTGTCCCCTGCAGCAGCTGGTGGTCCCAGCGCCACTGAGGTTCCTGGGCAGGTGCAAGCAGCAGCAGCCTCCACCTGGGCTGGGCTGTGCCAAGCATGGCACAGCAGGTCAGTTCCATGGTGTGTCAGAGCTGCAGCCAGGGACAGGGGGGACTCCTTGACTTCTTTCCTAAAGAGCATGGTAGCCACTGGGGCCAGGCAGGGCCCTGGGCACCCCCACCGGGATAGGGATTGCAGCTAGACTGTGTGCTGTGTTCCTGGACTCACCCCTGTGGAGGAGGTGGCCGCCCTAGGTCCCTGTCCAAGGGTGCCCCTGCCAGGGAACAGCTGGTACTGGGGGGCTGCTGCCACCCCACTGTCATCACCAAGTCTGTACGCTGCCGCCAGAGTGGCCCCAGGGCCAGGCAGAGGCTGTGCCAGACCTCCTGCAGCACACGAGGGAGCAGGGCCCTTCTGTTTGGGGGGAGCCTGGGACAGGAACCCCGTGCCTACAGCACTTGCTGTCCAGCACAGCCCCTCGGCCTCTGCTGCCTCTGCATTGTGCCCCGCAGCCCCCACAGGTGCTGAGCTGTCCTCGAGCCTCAGGGATTCTGTTCTGCTGGGTATCTGAGCAGCCTCAGCACCACAGGAGGGACTGGGGGGCTCAGCAGCCCAGAGCTACCCAAATCTGGCTGGGCTCTCCCACCCCACCTCCCTACCCAAGGACAGACAAGACAGAGCCATCCCAAGCACATTTATTGTCACCCCAGGGCCACCAGCACTGGCTCAGGCATCCACACGCTCTGTGGGGTCCAAGGACATGGTCATGTCCACCTCACGCCGGAGAGCACCACAAGTTCCTGGCAGCTCTGCAGCCGCATCCATCACGCACAGCACCTGCGGCAGACACCGTCACGAGGTGTGGAGTCTGTGCCAGCGCAGCACTGGCCACCAGAGATGGGGAGCCCCCAGCTTGCCAATGCCTGCCGGAGTGAGGACCCCACTCTGGCTGCTAGCTGCAGAGCACGCAGGGGTGAGTGGGCTCCGGTACCTGCGGTGGGAGCACGAACTGTGCCCAGCGTCCGGCAGGGAGCAGCCCAAGCCCCTGGGGCGGCCCCAGTACTCACCGCGGTGCGGAGCCCCGAGGGCGGGTGGGCCGAGCTGGGCGGCAGCACAGCGAGATCGGGTTCGGCAGAGCTGTCAGCGTCAGAGCGGCTGGTGTGCGGCGAGCGGCACAGGCCCGAGAGCAGCCTCGAGGTTCTGCCCAGCGAGCAGCAGCGGCGCCGGGCTGTCTCAGGTACCAGGGCTCGGCGGCACGGCACGGGACGAGCAGCGCGCACGGTGCCGGCGCGGCCGCAGCACCCGGGGCCGTCGCCGCCGCCTTTACAGCCAGGTGCGGGTCCCGCCTCGCCCGCCCCCGGCGCAGCGGCGCGACTCGGCTTCCAGGGCGGCGGAGCCCGCGGGGCGCCCGGCGGAGGCGCTTCCCGCCCCCCGCTCCGTACACCGACCCGAGCGCGGGACACCCGACACAGACACGGACACGCGACTGGCATCCGCACGTTTATTGAGCGGGCCCGGGGCGGCCGGGGGCGGGCCGCGGCCTGTCCCCGTGCCCGATGCCGCCCTCACTCCCGGAACTTCCACTCCTGGCGGCACATGGGACAGTGCTGCTGCACCTGCTGCGAGTTCAGCCACTTGAGGATGCAGTGCATGTGGAAGCAGTGCGAGCACTGCCCCCACACCAACGGGCAGTCGTCGCCGGGAACCTTACCTGCGGCACGGACACACCGTCAGACCCGCCCGGTGCACAGTGCCCGGTGTCGGTGCCGATCCCGCACTCACAGTCGGGGCAGCAGCCGTTGAAGGCCATCCGGCAGATCCCGCAGTTCTCGTCGTTCGCCACCCACAGCCAGGACGCGACCCCGTGCCAGCTCCGCACGCGCACCCGCATGTCCCGGTCCCGGTGCAGCCCCGCCGGAAGTGCCGCCCTCCCCACAGGGCTCCGCGCGCCCGCCGCGCCGCGCCTCAGCCCCGCCTTTTCCGCTTCCGGCGCGGGCGCAGCGCGGCCGGAAGTGCGGGTGGGAGCGGTGCCGCCATCATGGCCGACAAGATGGACATGTCCCTGGACGACATCATTAAGCTGAACCGGAGCCAGCGTGGGGCCAGCCGGGGCGGCCGGGGCGGCCGAGGCCGGGGCGGCACCGCACGCGGGG